>CM044054.1:24493307-24508307 GCA_024086825.1 Abrus pulchellus subsp. cantoniensis
GAACCTTGCAAAGGAACCCTTAGGTTTTCGAGGCATTGGATTCTCACCAACGTTTACGTTACTCAAGCTGACATTCTCGCTTCCGCTTCGTCCACCACTACTCGCGCTGGTCCTTCCCTCTAAGTCGGAACGCTCCCCTACCGATTCATTTTTATATGGTGGTATATTGTAAAACTAAAAAAGAACTATTAATATATTAAATTAAAATAAGAAAAAAATAAAATAAAAAGATTGGAATATTCTATTCATATTCGATTAAGATATTAGAATGTATTCTAAATATCTTAGAAATATATTCTATAAGATTACTATTTCCATTTTAAATACTACTAATTTATAGACGGATTAATAGATTAATATAAAAAATATAGAATATATACATATATTTCGAGTTTATTTAGAATTACCCCTACCTCTAATAGAGTATCAGACCCAGCTCTTTACAAATAGAATCGATATAGTACATATCAAGTGCAATAAAAAGAAAAATGTGGATATAGTCGAATGGTAAAATTTCGCTTTGCCAAGGAGAAGACGCGGGTTCGATACCCGCCGCCCCTGCTTATTTATATATTTTATAATTATAGTTTATAAAATTGTGTAGAATTGACTGTAATAGTATAGTGCCCTCTTTTTTCTTCTTGAACTCAAGTTTTTGCCAAAAAATGTTGCGGAGACGGGATTTGAACCCGTGACCTCAAGGTTATGAGCCTTGCGAGCTACCAAGTTGCTCTACTCCGCGATAAATAGAGGAATTGATAACTAATGGACAAAAACAAAGATTGAATGCGTCCCTCTACCATATCTGTACAAATAGAATAAACTATTTATACAGAATGGTAAAGGGACCCTCCTATGATCGTTGATCATAAAAATGAATAAAAAAATGAAGAGAATTTTTCATCTTTACCAACTTGATCTTGTTGCACTAGGCAACAAACATACATGAACCATTTCACGAAGTATATGTCCAGAGAACCCAAAGTCTCGATAATTAGCTCTCGGTCTTCCGGTCGAAAAACAACGTCGATGAAGACGTATAGGTGAACTATTACGCGGTAGTGATTCTAACTTTCCATGAATTTCCCATTTATCACTTAACGATGGAATTTTACTTATTTCTTTTTTTAAGGATTGGCGAATCAAATGATATTTTTGTTCCAATTTTTGCCTCTTCTTTTCCTTCTGAATCAAACTTTTCCTTGCCTCAACACATTTCAGGGAGAACCAGCTAGCTCTGGGTTCGAGTGGCATTTCACCCCTAACCATAACTCATCCGCTGATTCTTCAACATCAGTCGGTTCGGACCTCCACTTAGTTTCACCCAAGCTTCATCCTGGTCATGGATAGATTAGCCAGGTTTGGGTCCATAAGCAGTGACAATTGCCCTATGAAGACTCGCTTTCACTACGGCTCCGGTGGTTTCCCTTAACCAAGCCACTGCTTATGAGTCGCCGGCTCATTCTTCAACAGGCACGCGGTCAGAGTCCTGGGCTGGGCTCCTCCCACTGCTTGGGAGCTTACGGTTTCATGTTCTACCTTACATAATGAATGGAATAGCTTTTATAGGTATAATAACAGTAGTCTTAGGAGCTATTTCAGCTATTGCTCAAAAAGATATTAAGAAAGATTTGGCCTATTCCACAATGTCTCAATTGGGTTATATGATATTAGCTCTAGGTATGGGATCTTATCGAGCCGCTTTATTTCATTTGATTACTCATGCTTATTCAAAAGCATTGTTATTTTTAGGATTTGGATCCATTATTCATTGAATGGAAGCTATTCTTGGATATTCTCCAGCTAAAAGTCAAAATATGGTTCTTATGGGTGGTTTAACAAAACATGTGTCAATTACAAAAACTACTTTACGTACACTTTCTCTTTGTGGTATTCCACCTTTTGCCTGTTTTTGGTCCAAAGATGAGATTCTTAATGATAGTTGGTTGTATTCACCAATTTTCGCAAAATAGCTTGTTCCACAGCAGGATTAACTACATTTTATATGTTTCGGATCTATTTACTTGTTTTTGAAGGATATTTAAACATTCATTTTCTAAATTTCAATGAAAAAAAAATTCATTCTATTCAATATCTTTATGGGGTAAAGAAGAAAAAATAAAAAACAAAATTTATTTATTAGCTTTATTAAGAATGAAAAATAATGATATGACTTCTTTTTTGCTGAAGAAGACATATTCACATCGAATTCATCGAAATGTCAAAAGTATAACACGTCTTTTTTTTTATAGTACCCATTTTTTTGGGACTAAAAAAACTGCTTGTTTATATCCTTACGAATCGGACAATACTATGCAATTTTCTATGCTTGTTTTAGTATTGTTTACTTTTTTTGTTGGGGCCATAGGAATTTCTTTCAGCCAAAAAGGAATAGATTGCGATATATTATCAAGATTATTAATTCCGTTTATAGACCTTTTACATCAAAATTCAAAAAAAATTCAGGATTAGTATGAATTTTTACAAACGTAACTTTTTCTGTGATTCTAACGTTTTTCAGAATATTTATAGCGTCTTTTTTTTTATAAACCGGTTTTTTCAGATTTACTAAATTTGAATTTATTCAATTTATTTGAAAAAAGTGTTCCCAAACAAATTCTTGCCGATAATATAATAAATGTCTTATATGATTGGTTATATAATCGTGGTTATATAGATGCTTTTTATGAAATATCTTTAATTGGAAGTGTAAGAAAATTAAGTAAAATAAATTATTTTATAGATAGACAAGTAATTGATGGAATTCCAAATCGAATTGGTGTTACAAGTTTTTTTATGGGGGAAACTATTAAATATATAGGGGGTGGACGACTTTCTTCATATATCTTATTTTTTGTATTAATCTTTTTAGTAATTTGGTATTATTTATTTATTTATTAATAGTAATCAAGATCTTATTAACTAATCTATTGTTAACTAATCTTATCAATATTGAACTTGGTAAAAAGAAAGGGTTTGATAACTGAAAAATAAGATTATTAAAGAATATTCTTTGAATACTAAAATTACGTATTGAATTTGGATTCTTGTATCCATAATTCAAAAACTTTTTGTGATTATTGCCAAAGAACTGAAATAAAAGATACGGTAGAGCTATGGCAGTTATTGTATGAGGTCTACCCAAAGCTAAATGTAAGGGCACATAATAGATCGATATGAACATCATGAGTTGTCCCGTAATAAACCTAGTTGTTGCTGATACTTTCTTCTCGGTCCCTTTTTCCATAACTCGAGCTCGAAGAAGGAAGAGATAAGATGGCCCTATGGAGAATGTGGTTAGAAATCCATAATAGAGTCCGACCACAACGATCGAATTAATTATCTTCATGCATAAGGATACTAGATTATCCAGTATAAAAGATTGAAAAATCATCGCAAACCTCTCTTTTTCTTTTCTATTGCAATTTCTGGATTCTTTTTCTATTGCAATTTTTGGATTATATAATAATTTTTCAACTTTCCATATATATATAGAAATAGAAAGAGATAGACTAGAAAGGACATCTCTTATCTCAATGACACCAAAGCTAGGGATATTAAATGAATGGAGTTAGTATATGGATGGAATATAATGAAATAGAGCCACTTTGAGGTTCCCTATGAAATAAGGCATGGAACGGAGCCACTACAAAGAAGTTCCACGGGTTATGAAAGAAACTTCAAGCTTATATTGGTCATGGGTTGAGAACGGGAATTGAATTGGATAATTCTCAAATAACTCAAAGGAAAACAAAGCCTTTATGTATTTCATTTATTGAGCGGTCTCTACCCCCCTTTTCTTGTCTGTGCTTCTTTCACTTTAGAATCTATGTTTTTTTTTTTTCTAATAGAATTGATGAGACAATTTGAAAATGGTATGTTGCTTCCATTTTTTTAATGATTAAAGATTCCTGAAGTAATGTCTAAACCCAATGATTCAAGGAAAAACTAAAAGATACTGGAACAAGTAAATACTGTCCCCTCTGTTCTAATTGGTTTCGAATATAAATGATAATATATATATAAATAAATGATAAAAGCCTCGAGGGTTCGATCCCAAAAAATGCTATGAGGTGTTTGGAAATGGTTGAAGTAGTTGAATAGGAGGATCACTATGACTCTAGCTCTTGGTAAATTTACCAAAGATGAAAATGATTTATTTGATATTATGGATGACTGGTTATGGAGGGACTGTTTCGTTTTTGTGGGTTGGTTCGGTCTATTGCTCTTTCCTTGCGCCTATTTTGCCTTGGGGGGTTAGTTTACAGGTACAACCTTTGTAACTTCATGGTATACTCATGGATTGGCAAGTTCTTATTTGGAAGGATGCAACTTCTTAACTGCTGCAGTCTTTACTCTTGCTAAAAGTTTAGCACATTCTTTGTTGTTACTGTGGGGTCCTGAAGCACAGGGAGATTTTACCCGTTGGTGTCAATTAGGTGGTCTGTGGACTTTTGTTGCTCTCCACGGTGCTTTCGAATTAATAGGTTTCATGTTATGTCAATTTGAACTTGCTCGATCTGTTCAATTATGTCCTTATAATGTAATCGCATTTTCTGGTCCAATTGCTGTTTTTGTTTCTGTATTCCTGATTTATCCACTGGGTCAATTTGGTTGGTTCTTTGCACCTAGTTTTGATGTAGCAGTTATATTTCGATTCATCCTGTTTTTCCAAGGGTTTCATAATTGGACATTAAATCCATTTCATATGATGGGAGTTGTTGGTGTATTGGGTGTTGCGCTACTATGTGCTATTCATGGTGCTACCATAGAAAATACTTTATTTGAAGATGGTGATAGCGCAAATACATTCCGTGCTTTTAACCCAACCTAAGATAAAGAAACTTATTCAATGGTCACTGCTAACTGTTTTTGGTCCCAAATCTTTGGGGTTTCTTTTTCCAATAAACGTTGGTTACATTTCTTTATGTTATTTGTACCAGTAACAGGTTTATGGAAGAGTGCTCTTGGAGTAGTCGGTTTGGCCCTGAACCTGCGTGCCTATGACTTCGTTTCTCAAGAAATTCGGGCAGCGGAAGATCCTGAATTTGAGACTTTCTACACCAAAAACATTCTCTTAAACGAAGGTATTCGTGCGTGGATGGCAGCTCAAGATCAGCCTCATGAAAACCTTATATTCCCTGAGGAGGTTCTACCACGTGGAAATGCTCTTTAATGGAACTTTAGCTATAATTGGTCGTGACCAAGAAACTACCGGTTTTGCTTGGTGGGCCGGGAATGCCCAACTTATCAATTTATTCGGTAAACTACTAGGGGCCCATGTAGCCTATGCTGGATTAATAGTATTCTGGGTTGGAGTGATGAACCTATTTGAAGTGGCTCATTTCCTACTCGAGAAGCCCATGTATGAATAAGGTTTAATTTTACTTCCTCATCTAGCTACTTTAGGTTGGGGGGTAGGTCCTGGGGGGGAAGTTATAGACACCTTTCCATACTTTGTGTCTGGAGTACTTCATTTAATTTCCTCTGCAGTATTGAGCTTTGGCAGTATTTATCATGCACTTTTGGGACCTGAAACCCTTGAGGAATCTTTTCCATTTGTCGGTTATGTATGGAAAGATAGAAATAAAATGACTACAATTTTGGGTATTCACTTAATCTTGTTAGGAATAGGTTCTTTTCTTCTAGTATTCAAGGCTCTTTATTTTGGAGGTATATATGATACCTGGGCTCCAGGGGGGAGATGTAAGAAAAATTACCAACTTAACCCTTAGTCCAAGTATTATATTTGGTTATTTATTAAAATCACCTTTTGGGGGAGAGGGGTGGATTGTTAGTGTGGACGATTTGGAAGATATAATTGGGGGGCATGTATGGTTGGGTTCCATTTGTATACTTGGTGGAATCTGGCATATCTTAACCAAACCCTTTGCATGGGCTTGGCGTGCACTTGTATGGTCTGGAGAAGCTTATTTGTCTTATAGTTTAGGTGCTTTATCTATTTTTGGTTTTATTGCTTGTTGCTTTGTTTGGTTTAATAATATTGCTTATCCTAGTGAGTTTTACGGACCCACTGGACCAGAAGCTTCTCAAGCTCAAGCATTTACTTTTCTAGTTAGAGACCAATGTCTTGGGGCTAACGTAGGATCTGCCCAAGGACCCACCGGTTTAGGTAAATATCTAATGCGTTCCCAACCGGAGAAGTGATTTTTGGGGGAGAAACTATGCGTTTTTGGGATTTGCGTGCTCCCTGGTTAGAACCTCTAAGGGGTCCCAATGGTTTGGATTTGAGTAGACTGAAAAATGATATACAACCTTGGCAAGAACGTCGTTCCGCAGAATATATGACTCATGCGCCTTTAGGTTCCTTAAATTCCGTGGGGGGAGGGGGGCGTAGCTATAGAGATCAATGCAGTCAATTATGTCTCTCCTAGAAGTTGGTTAGCTACTTCTCATTTTGTTTTAGGATTCTTCCTATTTGTAGGTCATTTATGGCATGCGGCAAGAGCTCGCGCAGCTGTCGTAAGATTTGAAAAGGAATTGATCGAGATTTTGAACCTATTCTTTCCATGACTCCTCTTAATTGAGACATGAGATCCAATGAAGTAGAAATAACTTTGATTTCACTATAGATATTGGGTTAACTCGATTTTTTTGGGCTCGGCTAAGGAAAAAATATATTCGCCGAGAAAAAGGAGAGAGGGATTCGAACCCTCGATAGTTCTTTGTTTCAAACTATACCGGTTTTCAAGACCGGGGCTATCAACCACTCAGCCATCTCTCCAAAAGCTAATTTCTATTTTAGCTTTATTCCATTGAATAAAACATGACCATATATATGAATTGATATCCTTTTTTTTTTTTTTTTATCTATCTATGGTAAAGATATCCGGTGTGAATCTATTGGTCTAATTCTCTATCTATCTATATATATATATATATATATATATATATATATATATATATATTCATAATCCAACATGTCTTTTTGTGAAACAAAAAAAAACTACCCTCGATTCATGCCTTAAAAGGGGTAATAATAAATTATAAAAAATCAATGGATTTGTGATAAAACCCTCCGTGTTTTTTTTTTTTACAATTTTGTTTTGTAGATAAAGGGATCAAGGGATGGGGGATCAAATGGTATAGTTCTTTTGTTGGTAAATTGGAGGATTAGAAACATGACTATTGCTTTTCAATTAGCTGTTTTTGCATTACTTGCTACTTCATTCATTTTATTGATTAGTGTACCTATTGTATTTGCTTCTCTTGATGGTTGGGCGAGTAACAAAAATGTTGTATTCTCTGGTACATCATTATGGATTGGATTAGTATTTCTACTGGGTATTCTTAATTCTCTCATTTCTTGAAGCTATTTATTCTAAATTGAAAAACGAAATGACCCCTCCCCCAAAATTATTTCGGATTGTGAGGCACATTAAAAAAAGTGGAATATAGAAGCCCCTAAAAATAAAGAAAACTAAAATATTACATTATAGGGAGGGGTCAAACTTCTTCTATTGGAAAAATATTATATCTTATACTTATATGGTGGTATATTGTAAAACTAAAAAAAAACTATTAATATATTAAATTAAAAAAAAAAGAAAATAGAAAGATTTGAATATTCTATTCATATTCGATTAATATATTAGAATGTATTCTAAATATCTTAGAAATATATTCTATAAGATTACTATTTCCATTTTAAATACTACTAATTTATAGACGTATTAATAGATTAATATAAAAAATATTGAATATATACATATATTTCGAGTTTATTTAGAATTACCCCTACCTCTAATAGAGTATCAGACCCAGCTCTGTATAAATAGAATCGATATAGTACATATCAAGTGCAATAAAAAGAAAAATGCGGATATAGTCGAATGGTAAAATTTCTCTTTGCCAAGGAGAAGACGCGGGTTCGATTCACGCTATCCGCCCCTGCTTATTTATATATTTTATAATTATAGTTTATAAAATTGTGTAGAATTGACTGTAATAGTATAGTGCCCCCTTTTTTCTTCTTGAACTAAAGTTTTTGTCAAAAAATGTTGTGGAGACGGGATTTGAACCCGTGACCTCATAGTTATGAGCCTTGCGAGCTACCAAGTTGCTCTACTCCGCGATAAATAGAGGAATTGATAACTAATGGACAAAAACAAAGATTGAATGCGTCCCTCTACCATATCTGTACAAATAGAATAAACCATTTATACAGAATGGTAAAGGGACCCTCTTATGATCGTTGATCATAAAAATGAATAAAAAAATGAAGAGAATTTTTCATCTTTACCAACTTGATCTTGTTGCACCAGGCAACAAACATACATGAACCATTTCACGAAGTATATGTCCAGAGAACCCAAAGTCTCGATAATTAGCTCTTGGTCTTCCGGTCGAAAAACAACGTCAATGAAGATGTATAGGTGCACTATTACGCGGTAGTGATTCTTACTTTCCATGAATTTCCCATTTATCACTTAACGATGGAATTTTACTTATTTCTTTTTTTAAGGATTGGCGAATCAAATGATATTTTTGTTCCAATTTTTGCCTCTTCTTTTCCTTCTGAATCAAACTTTTCCTTGCCATAATGGTTCATTTTTTATTAGTATCAATTAGTATTGATGATAAAAGTCGGATCCTAGATGTAGAAATATAAGAATACAGCTTCCCCTCTCCCTAGAAGGAAATGAAATGATATTTTTGCGAAAAAAATAATAAAGAATTAAATTAACCAAATTTTCCCGATGTAGAGGCAATTAAGAAAGCTGCATAAGTAAATATATAACCTACAGAAAAGTGGGCTAGTCCAAACAATCTTGCTTGAACAATGGAAAGAGCCATGGTTTATCTCTCCATCGAATCAAATTAGCCAAAGGTGTGCGTTCATGAGCCCATGCTAAAGTTTCAATCAATTTCTGCCAATATCCGTGCCAGGAGATTAAGAACATAAACCCAGTAGCCCAAACAAGATGTCCAAATAAGAACATCCACGCCCAGACTGATAAACTATTCATACCAAAAGGGTTATATCCATTGATAAGTTGTGAAGAATTTAACCATAGATAATCTCTTAACCATCCCATCAAACAGGTGGAAGATTCATTAAACTGTGAAACATTACCCTGCCATAGTGTAATGTGTTTCCAATACCAATAAAAAGTAACCCATCCAATGGTATTTAACATCCAAAACTGCCAAATAAAAAGCATCCCAAGCCAAAATATCACAAGTACCACCTCGTCCCGGACCATCGCAAGGAAAACTATAACCAAAATCTTTTTTATCCGACATTAACTTGGAACCACGTGCATCCAAAGCACCTTTTACTAAGATCAATGTAGTTGTATGTAAACCAAGAGCAATAGCATGATGAACCAAGAAGTCTCTAGGCCCTATTGTTAAGAATAAAGAATTACTATTCTCATTAATAGCATTTAACCAACCAGGCAACCATATGCTTTGCCCTACATTGAACGCCGGACTATTCGTTGAAGATAAAAGTACATCGAACCCGTAGGAAGTTTTACCATGAGCGGATTGTATCCATTGAGCAAATATGGGTTCGATCAAGATTTGTTTCTCTAGAGTGCCAAAAGCAAGCATGACATCATTATGGACATAAAGTCCCAGAGTATGGAACCCCAGAAAGAAACTAGCCCAACTTAAGTGGGATATGATAGCTTCTTTATGGTCTAACATTCTTACCAAGACATTATCTTCATTCTGTTCTGGATTGTAATCTCTAATAAAAAATATAGCTCCGTGAACAAATGCTCCTGTCATAATGAATCCTGCGATGTATTGATGATGAGTATATAATGCAGCTTGAGTAGTAAAGTCTTGTGCTATAAATGCATAAGCAGGTAAAGAGTACATGTGTTGAGCTACCAAGGAAGTAATAAGCCCTAAAGAAGCTAGAGCAAGGCCTAATTGAAAATGAATTGAATTATTGATTGTGTCATAAAGACCCTTATGTCCACGCCCCAATCTACCCCCCGGAGGAATATGTGCTTCTAAAAGATCTTTTATACTGTGTCCAATCCTGAAGTTTGTTCTATACATATGACCAGCAACGAGAAAAATAAATACAATAGCTAAATGATGATGTGCAATCCCCCGAGAAGTGTTAGAATAGCAGTTCCTGCTCCTTGGGGGGTACCAAATAAATGACTATTGGAATCGGGATTTTGAGCATAAAGATTCCACTGACCTGTAAAAAATGGACCTAATCCTTGGGGGTGTGGCAATACACCTAAAAAATTATTCTAGCGAACATATTCTCCCCTAGATCCCGGAATAGCGACATGGACTAAATGCCCTGTCCAAGCCAAGGAACTGACTCCGAATAGTCCTGACAAATGATGATTGAGACGGGATTCAGCATTTTTAAACCACGAAACACTCGGTTTCCATTTTGGTTGTAGATGTAACCAACCTACTATGAAAGATATGGTAGAAACAAATAATAGAAAAAGAGCTCCAGTATAAAGATCCCCATTAGTACGTAAACCGATTGTATACCACCACTGATAAACACCAGAATAAGCTATATTCACTGGGCCTGGAGCACCCCCTCGAGTAAAAGCTTCTATAGCTGGTTGACCAAAATGAGGATCCTAAATTGCATGAGCAGTAGGTCTTACATGTAAAGGATCTTGTACCCATGCCTCAAAATTCCCTTGCTAAGCTACATGAAATAGATTCCCGGAAGTCCACAGAAAAATTATTGCTAATTGTCCGAAATGAGAAGCAAAATGTTCTGATAAAGACGTTCCTTAGTAATATCATCATGACTCTCGAAGTTATGTGTGGTAGCGATACCAAACCAAATACGACGAGTAGTGGGGTCCTGAGCTAAGTCTTGACTAAACCTTGGAAATCTTAATGCCATAATGATTTTCAAATCCTCCTAACTATTATCCTACTGCAATAATTCTTGCTAAGAAGAATGCGCATGTTGTGGCAATTCCACCTAAAAGGTAATGGGTTACTCCTACAGCACGTCCCTGTACAATGCTCAAGGCTTTAGGCTGAGTAGTAGGAGCAACTTTTAATTTATTATGAGCCCAAACAATGGATTCAAAAAGTTCTTGCCAATAACCACGTCCGCTGAATAGAAACATTAAACTAAAAGCCCATATAAAATGGGCACCCAAGAAAAAAAAACCATATGTAGATAATGAAGAACCATAAGACTGAATTACCTGGAACTCTGCACAAAGTTTCCTCCTGTGATATGAGTTATTATCCCTTGACCGCTTATACTACACCAAACATCTGACTGCATTTTCCAATTGAAATGGAATATTACTACCGAAATTGCATTGTACATCCAAAATAGTCCTAAGAAGACATGATCCCAAGCGGATACTTGGCATGTCCCCCCTCTTCCAGGTCCATCACAAGGGAAACGAAAACCTAGATTTGCTTTATCCGGTATCAATCGTGAACTACGAGCAAATAGAACATCCTTTAGGAGTATCAATACCATTACATAAATTGTAAATGCATGAATACGATGGACCAAAAAATCCGCAGTTCCTAATGGAATAGGTAACAAAGCAACTTTACCGCCCACTGCCACTAAATTCTCACCCCCCAAGTTAAACTGGTGCTTGTTGTTGCACGAGGGGCCGTTATGCCTGGTGCTAAAACGTGGGTATTTTGTATCCATTGAGCAAAGACAGGTTGTAATTGTATAGCGGTATCCGAAAACATATCTAGAGGGCGCCCTAAAGCGCTCATGGTATCATTATGAATATACAAACCAAAACTGTGAAAGCCTAAAAATATACACACCCAGTTAAGATGGGATATAATTGCATCGCGATGTCTAAGGACACGATCTAATATATTGTTGTATCCATAGTTGGATCATAGTCTCTTACCATAAAAATAGCTGCATACGCAGCAGCACCAACTATCAGAAATCCACCAATCCACATGTGATGTGTGAACAATAACAGTTGTGTACCATAGTCAGTAGCTAGGTATGGATAAGGAGGCATAGAATACATATGGTGAGCTACAACAATGGTCAAAGAGCCTAACATAGCTAGGTTAATAGATAATTGAGCATGCCATGATGTTGTTAGGATCTTATAAAGACCTTTATGACCTTGGCCTGTAAATGGACCTTTATGGGCCTCTAGAATATCTTTAATACCATGACCAATACCCCAGTTAGTCCTATACATGTGACCCGCTATCAAAAAAAGAATTGCAATAGCTAAATGATAGTGTATAATATCGGTCAGCCATAGACCTCCAGTTACTGGATCTAATCCTCCACGAAAAGTCAGAAATTCTGCGTATTTTGACCAATTCAAGGTGAAAAATGGGGTTGCTCCCTTGGCAAAACTCGGATAAAGTTGAGCCAAAAGATCCCGATTCAGGATAAATTCATGAGGAAGTGGAATCTTTTTGGGATCTACTGCAGCGTTTAGAAATTGGTTAATTGGTAAAGATACATGTATTTGATGCCCTGCCCAAGAAAGAGACCCAAGTCCTAGGAGTCTTGTGAAATGGTGATTTAACATAGATTCTACATCTTGGAACCAAGCTAATTTTGGAGCAGCTTTGTGATAATGAAACCAACCAGCAAAAAGCATTAAGGCTGCAAAGACCAATGCACCAATTGCGGTACAATAGAGTTGTAATTCACTAGTTATTCCAGATGCTCGCCAAATCTGAAAAAAATCGAAGGTTATTTGTATTCCTCGGAACCCCCCTACATCACCATTCAATATTTCTTGGCCCACTATTGGCCAAACCACCTGGGCACTAGGACCAATGTGAGTAGGATCGCTTAACCATGCCTCATAATTGGAAAAATGAGCACCATGGAAATACATGCCACTCAGCAAAAGAAAGATGATGGAGATCATGAGTATGGCTATCGAAATCATGAGCATCAGCATGTAGGTTCCAGATCCAAGTAGTAGTATCAGGTCCCTTAGCTATTGTTCTTGAGAAATGACCGGGTTTTTCCCATTCCTCGAAAGAAGTTTTTATGGGATCCCTATCTACCAAAATTTTAACTTCTGGTTCCGGTGAATGAATAATCATTGAGTCCTCCTCTTTCCAGACAACACATATAAAGAAACTCGCCAACATAAAACAAAATTAGTGAACTTATGAAAGATGTTTATATTGAGTTTCGTTCTCTTCTATTTCCCATCTATCTATTCTATATTTTCTTTCATATAATCCATTTTCTTTAGTTATTCACTAGAACAATTATGATCTCGAAGTCAATCGGTGGCAAGTGTTCGGATCTATTATGACATAGCAGTGAGGCGCTCAACGGACCTTTTTTAATCTTTTAAGACCTTTTCTGGACTTTGAATGGAAGTTTAATAATTTTTTGTGCAGCCTAGTGTATTCAGATTTCACTCATAAGTTCTCCTAGATAGAACTAATTTCACTCTTTCTCTTTATAGAGAAGGTATTGTTATGTACTCTATTTCAAATAGAGTGAGCAGTCATTAGCATTATTAGGGAACACACTGGTATTTATATTTAGTTTTTCGAGGGTCTCTTTTATTAGTTTGATTGAATATTGGTTTGAATAGTAGAAAAAAAGAAAATTCTCTACTATATCCATGTACCATTTATCTCTACGAAATACCAGACGAAATAGAACAATTTTAAGTTAAGGGGGAGATACTGAAATTCTGTAATTGGTTGTTCCTATAGAAATGATTTGTTTTATTTGACTGATGAGAGCAACAAACAATAAATTATAACAAATGAAATATATATATATATATATATATATTATTTATATTCTATAGAGAATATAAATGAAATATATATATAATGAAATAAGAAAATAGAAAAAAAAAACAAAAAATAGAGTGTTCTTATTCAAACGTCCTGTGATTTTCAACCAATTCTGTGCTTCAATATAATTACCAGGGGTAAGGGCTATAGCTTGTTTCCAATATTCAGCGGCTTGATTAAACCAAGACTCCGCAATTTCAGAGTCTCCTTGTCGAATGGCCTATTTTCCTCGGTCGGAATAGGTGAGTAAATTCCTTCCCTTAGAACCGTACTTGAGAGTTTCCTGGCTCATACAACTCAACAGTAAATTCTTTTGGTGTTCCATTATTTTGTTTTGGAGTTAACCAAAAGAAAAAAAAAAAGAAGTTAATTACATAAGTTTTAAACTTGAATTTTGACTAATAAAGAATTTCATCTTTTTTTCTAGTTTTATCTTTTCTCCTACTTTCAGAAAAATGAATAAAACATCGGACATTAACATTCTTATTCTAATTTTCTGAAAGGTAACTATCTCGATTTCATATATCATATACTTTCCTATATGATATATCAATTTCTATAGAATCTTTGAAAAAGACTTTTTTCTTGATAAGAAAGAAAAAACTTACTATCTTTGGGATCTGATACTACACCGCTGCTCAAAACTTCAGGGGATCCACTTTATTACATAAGTGGATTCCTAACTTTTCTATCATGATATAAGTAAGTAGTTCTTATTGTAGCGACTCAAAACCTCGTTAATTGATCCTTACGGTGCTTCCTCTATCAATTAGATCTTTTATCCATAGAAAAAAAGTATCTAGGCATATCTATTTCTTCATATTTTGACTTTTATGAGGTTTCTCTCTTTGCTACAGCTGAAAAAAATCGTTGTTTTGTACGATATATATGTAGAAAGCCTATTTTTTTGAGTATTTATTAGATTAGTATTAGCGAATCTACTCGTTCCTTTCTTTTTTCTCTCTATAGTGGAGATAATCGCACATAATGACAGGATCATGGCCATATTATTAAAAGCTTGGGGTAAGAAGGGGTTTAATTCGAGTCCCCTAAAATAATATTCCAAAGCTTTCGGCATCCCCTCCTTGCGATTAAGGTAACGACTTCGGGCATGGCCAGCTCCCATAGTGTGACTGGCGGTGTGTACATGGCCCGGGAACGAATTCACCGTCGTATGGCTGACCGGCGATTACTAGCGATTCCGGCTTCATGTAGGCGAGTTGCAGCCTACAATCCGAA